>PQWD01004141.1:171891-199283 GCA_019425675.1 Leucinodes orbonalis
ATGCGTCGTCAATATTAGGTATTTGGTACATCGGAAATAAACTCTATGAGTGTTAAAAAACAACGAAACACTTCGAGAAAAGGTAGGTTGTGCCCTTGCGCATCGCTTGGCTCGTCTTGGCGGGGGCACTACAGTAGCTTTAGATCTTTATGACAAAACGTCGCGAGCGTTCTTTGCTATTTTGCAGAATGGATTACGAACTGATGAAGTTGATTAGAGTTTCTAAAAATGCAGGCTGGAAATTTTTCTTCTTTATTAGCAAGTCAGTGAAATGGTCCTATGATAAAACTTTTTTAATCTTTCAAAATGTTAAATGAAATCATATCAGCATTACGTTCCTAAAAATGCGCACGGGCGAAATGAAATCCATAAAACAGTATTTTTTAATGAAAATGTAAAAGAAGAATGAAGTATTGTCCCAGTTATAAAAGCTTTCATGCATGCTTTCCTTAAATAAAGGTGTGGCCATTGTGTTTGTTCATTCTTTCATTTTAACAAAGTCAATATTATTTGATTAAATGTGCGTGTGGTTGTAACTTTAACTAAAGATTATATAAAATCATACCTAGAAATGTCAGTGCATTAAAAACATTTTTAAGGCTTAAGGGAAATGAGCCTACCAATTGTAAAGAGGGCCACGTATATCTCGAGTTATAAGATTTTAGGCCAGGTATGTTTTTAGCCTACCTGGCTTAAAATCCGAAGACTAAAAGCTCAATTGAAATTTAAAAATAATTAAAGTTATTGAAAAAAGTCCTTGCTGAGTTTTGTTGACGGATTCTTATTAGTTAGGTGGGTATTCCGAACCTGTGGTAGTCTTAATTTGACTTTCAAGTGTACTAAATAAAATAAATGGTTTTGTGTCTTTGACTTTATTGTGCGTCGTTTTATAACAGAATATTTGCTGATATCTTTAACGTCACACAAGCCCTAAAGGTATTCAATGTAATCTTATTTCTGAATAACAGGTGAATTCGATGACGTAGGCTGAGAGTATTTTTACAAACTTATTTCATGAAAAGACAAACTCTGTGAACGCTTCTTTAGAACGGTCTCGCTTAAGGCGTTCCCCGTAATTATTCAGAAGGAGCCCCGTCTCCCGGCGCATCTGGGTGCTCCCACTTGAATCGCGCCTTTTTATTGTCTTAAAATATCCCTTCCAGGCGCAGCGTGTAGTACCGCAGTAAAATCGGTAAGTATGGCAGGGCTTTAGGGGATTTCATTTATTGTTAGTAACTGCGAGGAGTTTTTATGCATTTATTCTGATTCACGTTGTCGTATGTGTCCCGATGTCACGGTAATTATAAGTAGCCGATATTATTTTTAATGACCCGATGGATCAACGACTTGTAAAAGGTCGCCGGTGGTGGCTGGATGAGGAAAGCTTGGGGCCTGGGATTTCTACCACTGCAGTGGACTGCAATAGATAAAAGAGAAACAGACAGATAGATAGACAGTTTTAATAAATGAAGCAGTTTTTAACAGCTGAGATACCACTCATCCTGGTGAAAGAATGCTCTATTATTGTACGCCAGGTCGTAACATTTCGCTGGAAACTGTTTCCAATTGCATTTGATATTAAAGTTTTGTAAAAAAACTAAGGTATTTAAATTCGAAAAAAGTGATTTTATGTCGAAATAACAAAAACTAACAAGATAATGATATTTATCAAAATTAGGTGTTTGTGAAATATCTCTCTTAGTATAGTCGGCGCCCAACTGTCCTCAAAGAAATCTCTCTAAAGGACTACCAAGGGGTTTTAATTTGAACCTGCTCAATACGACAGATATACGGATGAAAGTTGCATCCTCTCAGCCCTTGCAAGAAAATAATTTATATAACCCCATCATATGGATTACCGATGATTACATCATCAAGGGCTACGGTGTCATTTACTATAAGACGAGCCATATCTCGTGTGGCCGCTGTCTCATAAAAAATACGAATGTTTAACAATCAAATTATTTAATATTAAATAAGCATCGATAACTATGACATTTAATCAGAGCTTAGGTAATGTATGTCTACAAAACAAAACTTATTCTGTTCTTAGTTTAAAAAATGATTTGTGTGCATATTTATTTCACTTTTTTCATGAATCGACCTACCATGTACTCTAGTTTTCCTATTACTAACAAAAACAAAATTAAGTTATTAGTTTTTAACGGACTTCAAAAAAGGAGGTTACTCAATTCGAACGTAAATATATTTTTTTTATGTTTGTTGGCGGATATCTTCGTCGTTTATGAACCGATTTTGATGGTTTTATTTGGTGGAAAAAGGATACTTCAAAGGTGGTGGTCAAGAAGCCAGGGTTTGATGAAGAGTGAACAAAGAAATCAGTTTTAAATTTTGACTCAGAGCAACTACTACTCTATTACAGTATATTTATTTCAGTGATTAATTTTATTAGGTATCACTCAAAATTGTAAAAAAAATATTCGTAACAAAAAGATACCCACTTTAAACTAAAAAGCTAAACATTTTTTGATTCTTTCATAAGTTGATGTCGGTGCCGAACAAACTCTACAGCTTTAGAATATAGGTAAGTGGTTTGTTTGGCACCGACATAAAAATTACGATAAAATTTAAAATTTATTTTAAGCTTTATAGTTGTGAAGTCGGTATTTTTTTGTTAAAAATATTTTAGAGTGAAACTTAGCAAAAAATAAGTTAACTTTATGAGGGAAGAATAATTAGTATGTCTATTTTATGATAAATTTTAGTTTGGCAAAGTTCTAGATGCTCGAAAACTTTGTGGAATAAAAGATGCATTATTTAAATTAATTATAAGTATGGATGATTTTTTTATTTATGGGATATTTGTTGAATACATAATTTAAAACATTAAGAATCGTAAATGGATCATCTTTTCATTAAGTAATAATGACATATAAAGTTGGCATTAATTAAAACAAACGGCATAAAACAAATCATTTTTCCTCTCATGAAAGAGATAACGTGGAAAATATTTTTTGGTGGAACGCATTGGTTTGCGTTTTATTGAAAGAGACCCAGCAATCAGTCGCGGTTGGTATGGAAACAAGTTTCGTTTACTGTGAAAAAAAATATCGTAACACTTTTAATAAAACCGTTTACGGGCCGTGCGGCTGTGCCGCGTCTAGACTGCGTTATTTATTCATCGCATGTGCGATATGAAGTCATATTCCGACGTTCAACAAATTCGATGTAACTGTGATAGCAGTTTGTATCATGTTTGCAGTTCTAAAGGCTGCTACTTAGCAATGGACTGTAAGTCTGAAAATATGATTTAACCCAGTGAGCGCCGAGATTTTCTCTTAAACCCGGTAATTTATCTTGCCAGTGCCCTCATCCCGAACACAAAAGTGGATAACACTCCTGTTTCACAAGACGATTCTGGCACTGGGTGGCTTAGACGACAGTATCGAGTCCCACCTAGTAGAGCTCCCACTAGGTCTAATCAAGACACAATAGAAAATCCATTGTGTCTGACGCCTCAAGGCGTCATTGGCGGTCAAAGATTAACGATCTTTTCAAAAAAAAAATCAAATCAAAATTCTTTATTCAAATTAGGTTACAAAAGCACTTATGAACGTCAAAATATACAAAAATAATAAAAAACAATTAAAAATACTAAACTAAAAATATATTTTAATGCTTTGAAAAAAAGCGCTTCAGTGGATTGGCTGTTGAGAAAGAAGCACCAAGAAAACTCAACAGTGTAGCCTTTTTAAAAACATTACTTGTAACAATATATAAAACCTGAATAGCGAGCAATTTAAGACAAGGATTTTTTTATCACATAATATTCGTCAATAGTGTATCCNATAAATTTAATTTACACTTTTAGTATGGGTAAGAGCGTCGGTGGCTCAGTGGTGTGGACTGTCGCCTTCCTACCGGGAGGGCTGAGGTTCAAATCCCGACACGTACCAATGTATTTTCGAAAATATATGTACGTTATCCGACGCTCTTACGGTGAAGGAAAACATCGTGAGGAAACCTTCATGCACGCCTGCGAAGAGATTCGAAGGTTGTGTGTGAAGTCGTCCAATCCGCACGGGTAGGCTCGTGCCCCTCGGTGGGGACGTTTAATGAGCTGATGATGATGTATGGTTATAAATAATACAATAGATTTCACATACATAACAAAAGCTTAACATTTTTGCTCTGTCATCACATTAGCGTGGTTGAAATTTTCCAACGAAAAAAAAAGAACATAGACAATCGACGCAAACATCGCGCCTCTTACGAAACCGATATCTGTGTCAATGCCGGAGATCTCGCGCCGAGTTACCGGAAGCCACTGGCGCGCGCGCAATGCGCAACAAACTGACAAACATCCTCGGCTGCTGAAGTTTCCTTGCCTGCTTGAATCTCATCTTTGCTGTGTACAAACATAGCTGACTGTATGGGGCATACCCACTGCTTGCGTAAAAAAAAACCATAGACAACTTGAATGTCATCACAGTGACATTATATTTTTTTAACTTTGAATATTAATTCAAATACTTAACATTATAGTGATTAAAAATTGTAATACTTTCTCGTAATGAATAATTATTCAAATTAGTTTTAAAATGCTCGGCTACATTGCCAGATAATTTTTATCTTACCCCAAAAACGTCAATTAAATCATGCTGAAAGTTAACCAGTGTGCACACAGTTGGCAATTGTCGCAAGAGTTACAGTTAAGCTGGGGTCACAATTACCGAAACCGGTCCCATGTATTGCATGAGTTCGAGCTTTAGGAAGCTTTACATTCTCTTTTTTTATCTAGATAATACAAATCACAAGTACCCATTCTATTTTACAATTTTCCATAAGTACAAATGTTAATATATCATAATAGGCTGACCTGTTATGTTTGCACCGCTAATTGTGAGTTACAAAAACCAGTCGCCATATCGCAAGCGCTGGAGAAGAATAGTGTTGCGCAAGCGCATGCGCCTGCGCGCGCGTAAACAGGAAAACGGTTCGCGAACGCGCACTGTTTCGGCGATTACGGGTAATTACTATGTTGGTAAGCAATCGTGGTATCTCCAGTTTTACGCATTGTCAAGAAAAAAAATCAAGTCGATCTCAAAAATAAGGGTAAACTTGATGAAATTCAACACCGATTAATCCGTGACAATTCACACTTTAAATTCCTTTAGCCTATTCTAAGATATTGCATTTCAATGTTAATGGAGTGTACACTAAAAGTTGTATTTGTTAAATTCAACGATAAGTATCTATAATAATTCCTTAATTAAAATAAATTATTTATGAACACACAGACAGGACAGCATATCATAAAGATAGATTAATTAATATAAAAAATATTCTTGACTTCTTTCAAATATTATCTCTAAATAAAAAGAACTAAAGATATAACTTTTTAAACAATTATCCATTACAACATAGTATTGCATAAAAATAAAAGGCTAAATGTAGTAACCGTGCAGCTCCCGCGCCCACAACGCTTCCGGCCATTACCGGTTCGACGCCCGGTTTGGGCAAGTTATGTCACCGCAGTACTGATCGGATTACATTGTGCCACCTGACGCATTGCGCTAATTAGACTTTGACGAAATACTAATGCGTAAGCTTCGATAACTTTTACGTTGAACTGCATGTTATAATTGTATACGGTCTAAGACTTGGCTATATTTACAGGATAAGTTTATCTAACCTTGTGATGTTTTAAGGAACTCCTTTACTTGTTATAGTGTGTAATAGTCATAACTGAAAACCAGTCAATTATCGTATTGTTATTATAATTTATTCAATAGGCTTATGGACCTATTTTGAGTTTGACTGTAAGATACATGCACTATAAAATAACCATTTATTCGTTATTAAAGTCTTCACTAAACGTCCCCCAAACGAGCCTATCCGTAAGGGGTGTATAGGCCTTAGTCGTCCACGCAGGCCAAGTGCGGAATTGGTCGACTCCACACACAACCCTTGAATCTCTTCGCAGTCGTTTCCTCACGATGTTTTTTTACCGTAAGAGCGTCGGATAACGTACATATAATTTCGAAATTGAACCTGCACCCTCCCGATCGGAAGGCAACAGTCCACACCATTAAGCCACTAAATTTCATAGAGTAATTAACGTAAAATCAATAATATTAGCACCCGTTCATTAAAACTGGATCGGGCTGATTATCTAAACATGACACGACGTAACAGCGAACTGCGGGTTACAAAACGAGTTTACTCGATCTGATCAGACAACTATCGGTAACAAATAGCACTGTTACAGTCGAGATATTTCGCTGTTTCAATGCAAAGTTCACAAACCGAAGGCCGATGCTGCGCCGGCGCAGTGCTGCACTATCCGCTTCCTTCAACTGCCGGATATTATAGCTGAAAGGAATCGATCTCACGAATGGGTTACGCCAAATAAATCGTATTTTTAAATGATTTTTATTCAGTCAATCAACATGCATTTCAACTTTATCTAACTTCTCAAGGAAACACGATGAATAAAGCTCAATAATATCATTGATCTGTTAAAAAAGGGGAAAGATATATACAAATATCAATGAACACCGTAAAGTCACAGTATTATCCGTATCTGCCCTTAAGTTTGTTTGTATGATAAACAATTACGAAAGATCACGCATGGAAGCTACTAGAAATTGTCGCAATGTAATCGGATGTATGTGTCTGTTTGTATTGGTCTGGGTGTTTCTATGTTAAATATGTATGTATTATTTACAAAAATAAAGTATGATTCTTCGTTGTTTTGTATCCATATTACAGGATACTAATGCTTAGTTTGGGACTATTTTGGTCAGTAGATATTTATTTATATTAAGGTTATTATCGCATCCCTGAAACGTTTCCACTGGCCGAGGCGACATTCAAACTAATAATATCGAGCGCACGCACACACGCGTCCGTTACACAGAATGCAGTTCTCGCCTAGACAATCTATGTTCTAGTGTCGTAGTGCAGGCGCGCTGCAACCAGGTCAAGGGAGCCGCGATGCACTCGTGTGAAATCTCACTTTCGCGCTGCACTGCCAAAGATGGCGGCCGGGCCCGCCTCGCTCACGCTTCCGGAATATGGCCGCCACTGGGTTTCCCTTTTCAAAGATTAAATGAAAGGACAATAAAAACTTTGATATTGATTCAAAGAAAAAAATACTTAAATCTCGAATCAATATTGCGATTATACAATTGTACTACCGTTCGAATTGTTTTTATTTTCTGTGCAATAAAGATAAATATTATTATCAGTGAAAAGAGCCGTCGAATGTTGCAACAGTGCTCTTGTAATTCAACGATTAAAAATACAATGAACCGACGAAAAATCCTTGTCCCTATTTCTTGTTTCCTACGTAGTGTACGTAATCTTGATAGTGTATCTGTCCGCAGTGGCATCTTATCAAACACTAGAATTAATGCAACACATTCGAATACCTACGATAAACAACCCAGTGATTATGTTTTATTTATAAACTGACATTATTTCGATAATATTCGACCGGACGACGAGAAATGCTCGCACAAATATGATAATACCCAGTGCAATGCAGTATAATGCAGTTATTGTTTTTCGATTTTAACGAGTCATGCAATTAGTAGTTGACTGATTTCAAGGATTATATATATTTTTTGTATGGATTTTTCATTTTTGGCTCCAAAAAGCCGGCTTTACCGGACAATAATAATTGGCAATAGCTGTCAGCCCCACAAAAATATAATTTGTTTTGAAAAAAATAACATTTTCCCGCGCGGGCAAACAAAATTATAAAGCCATGTTCACATAAGCGGGTGTTGACGTTTTCACGCGCGGAGAAACAAAATTATAAAGCTATGTTCACATAGTGATATGAATAATAAAGAGTGGTACATTCTAATGCTATGTTTACAGTGAGCCGGCCGTGAGTCCGATTAGCGGCGTGCGACCCGACTGCAAGGTCGCGGTGCTTGGCCCTAACGCAACAACCAGGTTTTGGGACATGACTAATGGACAATTGGTTGCGAAACCATCGCGATCCGACGCGTTTGATACCACACTGTTTGTTGTTAACAGTGCTTAGATTCAAAATGGGCTGTAGGCAATATTAGCATCTGTTATTCGACCTCTTAACAAATTAAGAAAATTTAGTTGTAGGAAAGTGTGGTTCGGCACGAATGGGCTAGCTTGATCTGATCCATACCACCGCACCGCCCGTTGCCACGGCCTCATAGAAAACTAGCGTGAAACAACGCTTAATGTTGTGTTTCTCTGAATTAGGTTTCATACCCCCCATATATTTCTTATTGTCCCTCTTTTTAAGGGTCGGCAGCATACAAGTTGCTCCTTGGAATAAATGTGTATGTGCGACAGAAACCTCAGGCGAAGCGTCTACTAATTCGCCTACCATTTTATTTAAAAAAGAAATCCTAATAAGTTTACCAAAATTTTACCAAAGTTAAATGATCCTAATTAGTTTATCAATATTTAAGTATTCAAATGTTGGCAATACATTAATCTTAGTGCCACATATTCATAAACTAATCTTAGTTTATAAATCTGTGCTTGGTGCAAACAGCGTTCAGGTCTCAACACCTCGCTAGTGTGTGTAACAGTCGGTGTGTGGTGCGCGTGTGTGCGTCAGTGCGGGCCGGATCTGGGTCAACGGGCCCGAAGGGCGAGATGCGCGTACGCTTCCTACGAGCGTTATAGTTTATCGCTGGGTACAGTTTGCATTTCGCGTTGCATAACTTGCAGAATATATATTAGTTAGTTATACATACCGATGACCTGGTTCAGGTGTGGGGTAACATATGGATGTCAAATACTAGGGATCGGTCCGCGTTGAAATTAGTAGAGGCATTAGATCAGCAGTGGACTAGGCTGTAATAATGGTGATGTTTTTGTTCAGCAATGGACTAAATTGGCTGTAATGATGATGAAGGAGATGTTCAGCTGTAGAGTTATGGAGTCGTAACCAAGACTGGTGGAAAGCCTTTCAACATATATGAATAAAAGGCCAAAGGTCATAGATATGGGCTGATATGCTAAAACACTGGGTTATATGACTGAGAATCGGAAAGATCTATATATGTGAAGGATAAAAAAGTATTTAGTTTGATAGAGTGACCGTCTCTTAACTATTCTAGACAGCTGATTGCCAATAATTCTCATCACAACCAGTAAATTATCAATAATCCGAAATACAATCGTATACCTTAAAGTTAGGTAGTAAATAATATTAATTCCGCTTGGTGATTGTGGCATTAGTAACAAATACGCTTGTCGCAGTATAGAGTATTACCATTATTGGTACACATAAAAAATGAAAATGCAAATAAAGGAAAAGCTGTCTATCGGAACCAGGGCACCACTACAATAATTAACTTCCAATGTACGCATACTGTAACATGTGCTAGTATTCTTCATGATAGATTTATATTTATTTATTTTTTCATACATAATACAATTACAATAAACAAACAGTATAATTTAGTTTACCATATAGCAACCCATAAGACATAATGGTTTTGTCGTCGACTTACACGAAGAGTTCCAATTTCGATCCCCGGGAATTACATACGTTTGTGTGCATGAACATGTCTGTGTTGTCTGGGTGTTTCTAGGTTGTGTATGAATTAACAATCAAAGAGTATATAAGTATGTTTAGCCGTTATTTAGTACCAATATAGGTTAGATGCTTGGTTTGGGGCTAGATGGCGCTATGAATATCATTGGATATTTGTTATTCTTAATATAATCTACTTCATCATAATGCCCCAGCGGATCACATGTCGCCAAAATATAGTTGACTCGGTGCAAACATATATTAACATGGTATTTAAACATATGTTTGGAATATTCCAAAGCCTGCCGATGTTGGCCCATTCAGGGGTAATGCGGTAATGCTGTATGCAAATTTGCATCGTTATGTTGCGCAAACGCATGTGACTCATCGCGGAAAGGCCAATTTTGTTACTTTTTGTACACGCTTCTCACACGTGTTCCTCTTTCTATCATATATAAAACATATAAAGGTTAAAGCTTAGCTGTGTTATCGTTACAAATTCTGCTGAACATCAACCTTTGGGGAAGCAGGCTGCATTAAACGGATATTGGCAATCTTTAAAATTGTTTTTCAATCTCGTGAGCGATCCTACGCTTCGATGACTTTACTCTCGACTCTACAAAAAGTAGTAATACTCGTAGTTTAGTTTTTTGTACCAGATTTGAGGTTTAATAAAGTGCTTAAACAAACGTATGTAAAAATTATATCAACGAGAATTCCATTCTTTTATTATCAGATATTTTTTGACACACGCGCAGGCGGCTCACTGACAGTAAATGACACTACATTTTGCATTACCCCAGATAATAATAATACTAATACACTAACAATCGCATGCAGCCTGTCCACCATTAGACGGATAAACGTGTTATCAGTAATCGCAACGGTTTCCATTTCGCGCGACTTTCCTTAGTTTCCCGCGCCGGGGAAAGTGCCCGCGCTTTTCCGACCGCCATCTTGAATTGAGCTGCTCTATGCTCACTTTTGTATTGTGAGCAATATTTTATGCTTTATTGTCTGTGCGTTAATTACCGCGAGTATTGAAAGTACTTAAAACTATTTGCATTATTTTATGAATACAGCTGTATTCAGCTGATTGTTCTTGAAATTATGTATTATACAATCTTTTGAATTGATTTTATTGTTTTTTTTTTCTTCACAAATGGTTCTTGCTTTTTAATCCGTATCTCCGGTACACGCCATTTCTTCGTCGCAGTATGAATAAAATAATTGAAATGGATCCGTCTGCATCGATTTTATTGCTTGCAAAATATAATTTTAATGTCAAAATGTAATTGCGAATGACAATGTTACATCGATCACGGATCACATCAATGGTGAGTGATCAGTATGCAAGGCAGGGATGGGACGTGCGCGCCGTGCCCGGCACGCTGATGTCCGCTGATCGAGTATCGGCCGGATGGAGATAGCTCATCTGACTTCGTTTTATGATATTTTCTTATGTATCACGCATTCTAAACTGGACTATAACCGTTAATAAATCAATCGTAATTATGCAACAGATCTAGAAAGTAAAGTAATTAATGTATCCACCGACATTCACACCGCGCCATCCAGCCCCAATTTCAGAAAGAAACTTGTACTATGGAACTAATAGAATGATAAACATTCTAAAATACTATTTTGGTAATAAAATATAGATATACAGATTAATACAAACAGACATGTTCGTGAACACAAATACACGCAGATCGAACCCGGAACCCTTGTGATTACACCGATTCTGTTTTGACGACCACACGGGGTCGACAAATCATATCCGTGCTAATTTATTCAAATAGGTACGTTCTCAGACCTTGTTTCAATAATACATATTTCTGTCCAAGTCCTTTCAGTCCAACAGTTTCCACTCACCGCTTCAAATATTTTCACAAGTTTACGAGGCAATTATTTTTTTACGATAATTTAGTGAACTAACAGTGGCCTATTCATCTTCGTGGTGCTGGCCGAGCCCAGGTTATTTCTGACCGCGGAAACGTACGTCAACGCCGAACGTTACTCATCTAAATTATTTTTACCAACACTCCAACGACCCTTGCAAAAAACATCTGGTAAACAATCGCATTTTCATCAGGATTTTGTATGTAAATAAGTCTAATTTGTTGCAAAACTTTGTGCCATAATTCCGTTTTACACGACTTGTTATTATGCTGGAGTGAATTAAATGTTGCAGTCTGAAGCTGTATAGGCAGATGTCTTTGTCAAGCGATTCAAGATACTAAATGTCAAAGTCAAATTCATTGAACTCTATGGTCTTTAAAATGCAGATATTTTTAGTTGTGTTTATTTTAGCAATAAATCAATAAGCGGTTAATTTAAATTTAAGAATAGCTTTGTCATATACTTCAAAAATAATAAAGTAATGGATCGATCAATCATACAGTGCATTCTATAGATGGGTCGATTAGTAAATACAACACCAGATTAATAAGACCCCAGTAGCCACTCATTTTGTTTGTATTAACAGATCACACTCTGATTGTTCTTTCGAAATAGCAATCGCTTCCCGGATGTGGTTCTGACGTCAGCTCTACAGATTTGCCGTAATGCTATCAATCTCAAATTTACCTTAATTAAAGGGGACGCAAAGTTGCAACTTGAATGTAGTTTTCAAATTCCTACGTCATAACAAGTTAGTTAAATGATTCATATTCGTCAATGTCTTTATTGATTATTATATAATCCCAAAATATTAAGTTATCGGAATTTATATTTTTACTTCATCCGTGATAGTCCAAAGCCATAGTTCATTGCGATACTAAGTAGGAGCTAATTAAAAGTGTAACATGGAATAAGATGTAAAGTCGTGAAGCAAGTCACGAGCGATATCGGTTGAAATTTCTGACGTGGATTTCCTCAACATTAATGAGCTCGGCGCTTGGAAAAGTGATTAACAAAACGAACTACTTCAATACATATGTAACTATTTTTAAGAAAAAAAAACAATATTTTGTAATAACTAACAGAAGATCAATAAATCTTGTTACATGTTCATGTCGTTATGATTTTAAGATGAGCTAACTACGCTAAACCTCATTCCTGCTGCTTCAAATTAGTTCGCAACCCATTTAAATCGCTCCCTTCCATACGCGTGCGGGCTCGCAGTGTGACGTCATCGCGCGTGACCAGAGCTTTTTATTAATTTTATTGTACCATTGAGACGGTCGAGTTTCCTTTGTAAACTTCCCTTCCGGGTTCCATCTGTACTCCGTTTTAAATTGCTGTACGAATTATATTCAAAACTGGATTTTTTACACTTGCACCACACGTGCTTGGTCGCAGAAACAACGTTGCCTTTGCCATTCGAATATTCTTAAAAAAAATACAAATCGAAATCATTCTTCAGCACTCGTGTGCCGTTTAAAATACAACTGCGGCATTTAAACTGCACCAAAATTAAAATGTCTCCTCACAAGTCCGCCATTAAATACGCTGTCATTCAGAACACGGCAACAGTGTCGTAAACTACACCACTCAAGTTCAAAGGATATTTTTAAAAATCGCAAATCCCTGAATGTGCGTTTTTAATTATTTCCTGCCGTTATATAAAAATGCCGGCCGCTTGGACCGGTGACAGGGCTTTGTGTGGAAAATTAAAAATAATCTAAGAATTATAATTTTCCCCGCGGTGCAGCCAACGCGGTCTGACGTACGGCCACGCTAATTTAGCTCTCGAATTGGATTACTGTAACAAAAATGCACTTATGCGCTAATTATTGGCACATTTCACTGTTAAACAAAAAATCAGGTAAAGATTCATGACAGCTGAAAAACACGAATTTCAACTAATTGTATTCTTTTTAAATCATTTAATTAATCAATTTTTAATTTCAACCATAATGAAAACGACAAAATGTAACCCAAACGTTAATGTTAACATTACATAATGACATGGGTATGGAACATATGTACCACATTGCCGAAATAGGTAGCGCACTTTCACTTTTTGTATGCAGCTACAAAATTCACACATCACAATTCAAAGGTCAACCACATCTCGAAAATGGCTGCGCACCTCACCTATTCCACACAAAATATGGCTGCAGCAACCGGGGGGAAGCGTGCATTCACCTGGAGCCACCCACTGCGGGGTTGCAAACACCCCGGGGGCAGCATAACTTATGCAAGTTAATATTTCAGGGTAGCTCGAAAGTAAGAGTAGCGCTGGATTACGCTGGCTCTTTATTCAAAGAACAACCACTGCTTGTTCGTAATTAGTTGGAGTAATACGCCTGAGTTAATGCATTTTCATTTTGCTAATTTATGTGTGGGCAGCTTTGCAGTGAATTAACAAAGGTTTTACGCATTGTCTTGACTGGATTATTTTGAAATGGAATGCGGATTTTTATAACTAATGCCCTAAGGGCTAGGGTTGAACACTAATGTTACCCATTACGTTTGTTACTAAAAATAAGTAGTAATTCATTTTCATTATATTTAAACAAATGTTTTATTCTACTTATTATTTTTGTTGCTATAATAATAAACAAGTGTAGTTCAACGTAGTGAACTTTGTGTATACTCTACAAACTATTCAAAGCGAAAAAACAATTGCCTGTTGTGCTAGCCATTTCAAATTGATAATGAAAAATCCATCTACTCATTGCTAGCATTGAGAGCATGAGAACGTCGGTGGCTCAGTGGTGCAGACTGTCGCCTTCCTACCGGGAGGGCTGAGGTTCAAATCCCGACACGTACCAATGTGTTTTCGAATTTTCGAAAATATATGTACGTTATCCGACGCTCTTACGGTGAAGGAAAACATCGTGAGGAAACCTTCATGTACGCCTGCGAAGAGATTCGAAGGTTGTGTGTGAAGTCGTCCAATCCGCCTTCCGCTTGGACGACTAAGGCCTAATCACCCTATACGGGTAGGCTCGTGCCCCTCGGTGGGGACGTTTAATGAGCTGATGATGATGATGATTGCTAGCATTAGTAATAGTATTATTACGACGAAATATTCCTCGTTGTACCAAAAATGTAAACAAACTTTCTAGCCAAAACATAAAAATAAATGCGCTACATGTTTCATTCCAAATGTTTTCCTTTCTTCGTTATATTCGCAGCTTATTCAAGCATGTTTGTACTCATTTCTTTTCTCAATTTGTTTAAATATCCCAACAGTCGGGCGGAGGTGTTGAAAAAGCTATAACATTTAAGTGTTCCTCCTACTATAATCCGGGAGAGTATCCCTCCGACGGTCCGGATGCACTATTGCATTATTCAGGACGACTAGGAAGGCTGCATGCAAACCCCGTATTCATTTCAGAGTTCACTGACATCCACAGTACACATGTCATATGCATCTACCCCTTGTGACGCCAATGTAATTCGATTCCGCAAATTATGGGGATGTTGCTCCATTTTCAGACAGCTATCGGGTTTGCATTGCTTACTGGTCGGGCTTATAAACAACTGAGCTGTCAGAAATAGTGCTGTATTTTTCAGTACCTTCTCAATACCATTTAACATAATAAGTTGCAAACGTTGGTTTGTTTTCATTAAATTAAATAATTTTATCGTTAATCAAATAACAAAATAAAATAAATACGTACACTCGTACGTTTTTGGAAAATAATTGACGGCCTACTTAAAGTTTTATTTCCTTTCGGTATTAAGTAAATATAATGCCGTCAACATTTTTTCTAGTAGTCTAGCATTAGGCACGAGCCCTGCAAAGGGCAGGTGTTGGAATGACGAAAACAATTTTAATTGAAGTCACGGTAGTTTAATTTATAATACTAATACTACAATCAGTATAATATTTTATTAATTTCCTATATTATTCACCTTTTATTTAAGCTAATATTAGAAGGTTGGTAAGAGTCACATTAAAGTCAACAGTTGCGTTATTCATTCTTGCTTACGGCTTTGATAAAATGCGACAAACTCTACAGGCCTTACATATCATATATACTTACTTAGAATAAGAAATTTATAATATTTTATACATTTATCCGTACATTACAAAGCAGTCGATTCCTTTTCTAGTCTCTAAGGCCATTCATTTCGTCGCCTAGGTAGGTGCTAACAGAAATATTACTTGGCACCTACCTAGGCGTCGAAACCGCTGCGTGTTGCCTAAATCAATAACTGTGAATCCAGGTCGTTTCGACACAATGCTACTTCCTCCGACAGACAAAGGAAGGGTTCAGGCTCTTTATACTATGTAATTTACAGAAAGGACGCCCCATATTGAGAGCCCAATGTAGACGTCGTTTATATGAGTTACATTTTCTTTATGGTACCTTATAAGATATCTAAAAGGACGTTCATTTACAATTGTTAAGTAGCTAAGTATGCATTTATTTCAGTCAAGTCAAAACAGCATAACCTGCCAGATTTATTAAAAAATCAAATTTTATAACATAATTTTTAATAAAATTACTAAGGTTAAATAAATGTACACGTCCTAAATAGAGGTTAGGCAGAATATCTTCCTTAACCAACCTTCTGTGCCATCATATCATACTTAGACTTAGGTACAGACCGCGTGAAGCGATCGATATCAATCATCCGGCTAAATACAGAGTGGAATATTCGACAGCAGAGAGAGTACCGTCCGAACATTTTCCTCAATCGAAGCAACGTGTATGGGATATTATTTCGAAAGTCTCACCAGGTTCATGTACAACGGAAAATCTTTGTCGCAACTGGATTCAATATAAAGTTAATTTTAATAGGTGATGACTGTGATAATTTGTAAAAATAGATATCTGTTGTTTGGTTCTTCGACTTATTTCTTACATATTTGTTTCCATAGTTTACAACCTTAAACTATCTCGAAGCACATCATTCTTATTTAACGATATAGTACTTAGAAATAGTAAACTTTAATCTTTCTATCTCTCTCTTCAACCTATTGCAGTCCACTGCTGGGCATAGATCACCCCCATTTTGCGTCAGAAATCCCGGCGATATATATCTTTAACAAATAATCTAGTCATCGCATACCCTGAAAAGTTTTAGTACCTACCATTCTCTTATTTGATCAAATCAGAGCAGTTCGAGCTGAGCTAAGCGAGCAGGATTTACCCTAATCCACTCAACCCAATATTTCCCTACATTGCGCTACTCTCTGCTAACCAAAGTTTTTAGTTCGTTTCCTACAAAACCCATAAGCGATACGGTTCCGTTGTAATTATTTGCTATAAATAGCTTTTATGTTTCGATTTCTTTTGTGAGATGTTACTTTACATAAATTGAGATTTTTGGTTATAAATGTTTTGCAATAAACATTTCAAAGGCTTTAGGTAAGATTTTTCCTGTTCACGGCTTTGGAAACAATTTCCTAATGAAATAAACAAGTTCATTGTTGCTAAGACTTTAATGTACAAATGTTGTTTAATACATAGTCTTCTTAACCATACGCAATGATATTAATGTTAACAGTACACAGTTTGATACAACGTACCGTTTGGGACTAAAATTAGAACGATGACGCTATTACTACAAGCAAGCTCCTGCAGTTTTGTGCCCACTTAATTTTACACATCATTATATGGATATTAACCCATTGAACACCGGGAATCCAGACATAATAGAAAATCTATTGTTTGTGGCGCCTTATGGCGTCATTTGCGTTAAAGGGTTAAATTGCCCAGCTTTTTAAATCATCTTCCAACCATCTATGATCACGTCTTTTCTAATAAGAGTATTTGTTCAATGCAACCCCATTAGAAGCTTACAGCTCAAATAGTAGTTAATCAGCACTACAAAAGCTCGTAAACAAAACAACTTATTGGCCCTTTTTATTGCAACCCCTTCCGTGGCTGACGGAATCTTACAATTAATAACCCGCTAAGCTCACTCCCGTAAAGCATTTTCAGTGGAAGTGCATCGCGTGCCGGCCACCGCATTTGCATACCTCACATGTACCCGTTAAGAGTTCACGCTCAGTCTAGACACTTCGACCTGAAAGCGAAAGGAGTTCTCTGTCTCCTTCTGCGAGGGCATGCGCACTGCCGCCAGAGGGAGACAACAGGTGGCACCCGTGAATTATTCAGGGGGTGCGGGTGGTCCCAAGGTCGGCGCACGGAAGCGTCTGGCTGGGATGTATCAAGATTGTATTATACATTATCGATTTGACGGTAATTTTAGTGTTGAACGTGCTGACCAATTAAAACGGCTTTGAAGATATAAAAAAATATCTTAACAGATTATTTTTAATCTAGAAGTAGAAATTAATATGTACGTTATCCGACACTCTTACAGTGAAGGAAAACATCGTGAGAAAAGTGCTGACGTTGATATCAGTATATAAAGTGCAGGGAACAGAACTTGAAACATAACATAGTATTTGGACCAGCGTGCTCAAATCTCACGATAGCACAACCATACATCTTCCTTTATTTTCAAAATTGTTAAAAACTGTATTAAACCTTGAGGTTCCAAACTAGAGACACGAAAATAGTCATAAAAAAAATTACAGTAAAAAAAGTGTTTACCAATTACAAAGTTTTGCAATATTGACGTCATTGTCCCCATTATGATGTAAATTTATACGCGTTATTCATTATTTTTTTTATTATCTTTGGATAGCAATCGCGGAAATGACCATAGAGTTATTGAATACGATACCAACTGAGCAAACTGTTTAAAAGTACAATAACTTAGCCTGTTACAATGGCGCTATTTTGCACGTGTAAGAAATCGCAGACGGTACGCAAAGTAACTTATTATTTGTTCACGTTTATATATATTTAAAATGTATTTATTAAATACATAACGGTAAAGTGATACGTGGTAAGTTAATTAACAGTAATTTTAAGTTGTCATTTTGTACATTCAACTGATTATTCAAATGGTAACGTAGGCATTACACCTATCCCTAGAAATATACATAAAATGACTAAATTTACACTACACGTTATTCAACCGATTTCTGAACGGAATAGTGTTAGAATAATAAAATAATTAAACGATATATTTAAATAATACCTACACAGAAACAACCTAAATACAAACTTGGTCTTCATTTCAAAGAAATCGTAATTATTAATGTTCCTCTTGGAAATTAATGTTACAGCTAAATCAAACCTAAGCGTCAAAATAAGTTCCTTACATCATTTTGTAACCGCAATTTATTATGTTAACGACCGCAAACAAAGGGACTAAGCAAAGCCCAAGTGATGTCACGAAAAAATGCATACACATAAACAAACTTACATTTCATTACATACATTAGATTTTTTTTTTGTCTGTAAAAAGACATTTGAATTAACTGATCCAATAAAAGCTGAAGCCCTTGGATTATCAAAGCACCTATTAATAAATATTTCAACGTTCAATATATTTTGCAAACACTAGTATAATATCCAGTTGCTATAAGGCTACTATCGATATAACTCTCATCATTAAATTAAAAGTGTGATTCCATGTACAATAGTTTCTAATTTATTATATAAAAATGTAGAGCCACAAAACTCATGTACAGTACAGGCAAATCTGCTGTGATAATAGGTGACATTACGGCATACAGAAAATTACTTACAATCAGTGCTTCCTATGTTTGTCTAAAGTTAAATTTATTATTGTTACAGTGGACGCAGGTGAAGCTGCGGGCTTGAGGCTGGGTGCACGTGGTTCCTTGGGCCAGGCGCTTCTGCACGGGCTACTGGCGCCCGCGCCCCCGCCCGCCACCACCTCTACACGCCATCCAATAATACTGGTCAGTAACACACTGATAACAAAAAACTTTTTTGAACTTCTACTATCTATGTAGTTTCGAACTCCTTTTAAAAAATCTCATTACATATTGACGTTCAATTTGACAGCTGTCAAAATCAAATATAGAGTGTTACAATCCCAAGTTTCTGCTCCTTACACAGTAACGAAATCAGGTTGCGGCTATGTAATAATATATTTCAATTCTTAATAACCTGGGGCTAGATTTTACCCTGAATTGCGAATCCGGGTCACTTCCGGCGTCGTCTCCCGTTTCGGGGCATAATTAAACAGGCTCAAGTAGATCGATTATTGCGCCATTTTTCTGGAACTGTACGACAATGGCGTAATAAAGGGAATTACTTGTACTAATAGTGTTGTACATATCAACGTAGGTTCCAACTGAGCTACTCTTGTGTTTGATAAGAACGGATATTAGAGCTGGGTACACAGAGTCGGACCAAGCGACAGTACAACTAAGGGCATAGTAATTTCCTCTAGGAAGCTGCGGGCACCGTCTACCCACAGATTCGACAACATCGAACTCCGGAAACTGATTTTCTGTACCGAAGTACGTGAAACCGTTCAGACAATAACTGAGATTGTTTTCACTATCAGACGATCGACGCTTGATTGAACGCGATTAGGAGACGAGACGTCATTGTGTCTATACTTTCTGAGCAGCGAATGAACTGAAATAGTTCATTCGTTCGGACCCAACGGTAGAAATTGTAAACGTCTTAGTACTAGCAATGTTATTTCAAAAGTCCAGACAATCGCCAAAATTCTGATAGTAATTTTCACTTTAAAAAAGGAAACATAAAAGTTAAGTGTCTTATCGTCGGTGGCTCAATGGTGTGGACTTATCTTTCCCCAGGAGGGCTGAGGTTCAAATCCCGCCACGTACCAATGTGTTTTCGAATTTTCGAAAATATATGTACGTTATCCGACGCTCTTACGGTGAAGGAAAACATCGTGAGGAAACCTTCATGCACGCCTGCGAAAAGATTCGAAGGTTTGTGTGAAGTCGTCCAATCCGCACTGGGCCCGCGTGGACGACTAAGGCCTAATCACCCTATAGGTAGCTTGTGCCCTCGTGGGGACGTTTAATAAGCTGACGATGATGAAGTGTCTTATCATTATCGTATAATATTAGTATTTGTCTACCTCATCTCCGTTCGCATTGTTGAAGAGAATTAGTACATGTTACATTGGTTCGATTCTTTATTTCAATATCACTATAAGACAATAAACACATAATTCCTAAAGAAAAATCCACACATCTAGCACTACATAGAAACAAATATCCATCAGGCGCACCTAACGCGATAACATACCTTTAATATATTATAACCTATTTAACAAGCCTGGATCCTAAATATTAAGATATCTAGTGTTGCTAGGCCTCGATTATGCCTAAGGCTACACGAAGGAAGTCTGTGACCTACATTTACGTATACATAAGCTTCTGTCTCGCTAAATGGATTCTTATTCGGAGGCTACATGTTATATTATTTTACTGTAGTATCGTCGTTTATTAATACTTTTAAAGGTAATAAAATGAAAACATCTTGTATGCTAATATTATGTATCCTGTGCTTAAGACGGAAAGCAGCTTAGTTCAGATTTGTAGTCACATAACAATTACGTGAAGTCAAGGCTTTATTGTGTTTGTAAAACAACACAATCACTTATATACGTAGGTTGAGTAGGTAACGTTAATGGAATTGAAAGCCAGCTGACATCGAACGAGAATTCCTGTGTAAACACCACGTGATTGTTGTCACTCATATTTTGCTTGAATGACTTATTTATTGTTTTGATTTCTTTTATTAAAAACACATCATAGTTTAAGTTAATGTTTTATGTCAATTAGGGAGACAATATATACGCACATTAAAAGATAAAGTAACATAGTTTTTATTTATTTATTTATTTATGATGGACGGATGATCGGTTAAGGTGGCGGGTAGCAGATGGATGTCAACTGCAAGGGATCGGTCCCGTGGAAATCATTAGGGGAGGCCTTCGTTCAGCAGGACATAATTGGGCTGTAATGATGATGATGATGATGATTTATTTATAGACAACCAACAAAACATACACTTAGTAAATTCAATTACAGTTACACACATGAATACATGATTAAGTGATGCCTTAATTATAGGCTGCACGGCTTTCACAGACAAAACTTGCGCATAAATATAAAAACAAATATATAGCTATGACACAAATAACATAATTTAGGTAAAACCAGAAATCAAATTACAGTGTACCTTGATGCAATAAGCAATTGATTTGAGGAAAGCACTGTATTCACCAAATATATCCACATTTCCCTCCTTAGATAATTTTTATAATAATTTTGCCACGATTTATGGCTGAAAAGTGTCCTAAATTAGTTTTAAAACCTTTTGGTACAAATAATTTATATTAGCGGGCGAGGCAATTTTTTAGGTGTATGAAATTGTAAAATTGATAAAAGGCCAGGGCAATCAAACTGTCCATTGACAATCTTGTAAAAAAATAATAGTTTTACAGATGATATATCCATATGAAAAGTAACAAATTAATACATCGTCTACAATTAGTTCTTCCATAAAACGTGTCGTCCCGACGCCCTGTCACCCGTCATAACAAAAGTTACTCGCCGTTTCGCGGTATGAAAAATTCATAAAGAACAAAGAGGAAGTCGGCAATCGATACCGCGTCAGCTGATCCGCCCAATGTCACGACCGCGCCACGCCGCCCGGCTCCACCGCCCCCACGCACACACGCCTAGACACGCACACTCACGCACATTAATAAACACGCAATAGGACGCATAAACACGCACATGCACGCAGTCCAGATAGCCGAAAACTTGAGACGCGTAAGGATACACTCACACATAGCCACCGGTGGCACGCATTAGTCAAACACATTGCCGATTCGTTGGGCAATAACTAACTTAGTGAACTTCACAGGACAATTCAGAGATTTCAGGTGATGCAAAAAGAATTCCATAAAAGTTTTTGTACAACAAAACTTTTTGAGGAAAACAGTATAAAAACGAACACGTTATTAAAAGGCAGAATTTTGCATATTCTAAAATTCATTATGCTTCCTTGGCGAACATATTATCAAAGGTACTTATTAACTTATATTTCTGTACAAACACAAGAAGTGCTCACGGAAACTCGCACTTAGGCTTCAGATTGATCTTAAAATAGATCTAAACACCACGACTTAGTCACACACACTCCCATACTTTGTCCCATGAAAGAATGCTTTTAGCCAATCCTTTAGTAACCACATAAAACAAACGTTGGTATCAATGTGTGTAGTTACCGTCTAAAAGTGGCGCTTATCCTGCGTTATATATATGTATATATTTCAAGGTCAAGACAACCGATTTTGTGGCGCACGCACACTAACGCACGTACAGTCTACAGTTACGCAATTTGATGTGTGTTCACATAAAAGCCTTTTAGTTCCGGTATGAACGCTATAAACCTTTTTTACTGCCTTGCTCAGACCTTCAGTATATGGAATAAGCTTTAATTGACAGCAGTAACATAGTATTGAAGTTTCGATAAAGCGAGAAAATCTAATAGACTTTTCATATAAAACTGGTTGACAAATTATAAAGAGTCATTTTTTGGTACTAGAAGTCCAAATTTATATTTATAAATTAAAAGTTGCGCTTCAAGAAAATTGGCTATTAGGCGTAATTTGTGCTTAGGATATGAATTAATTAGTTTGAAAATGTTGAAGAAAATTACCTGGCATTTATAATTCTTGTGAAGAAGTTCCGTTTACATTAATTTAATAAATCTCACAACTTTTGTCTCTATAATCATAATAAAACCACTTTTGTAAAGTATTATGTATATATCTTGCACAAATATGCGGTTCATGATCTAGGTGCTAATCATAAATAGAAACATTTCTTTGATGCAACACATTTAGGTCGGGTGTGACACAAAGCGAAATATTTTTATTCACACTTTCACTCAATTCAACCCTTCTCGATCACGTGTGATAGATGTCAGTTGGCGCAGATGTTACGTCACATGGGTCCATTTGACCAAAATGTGCAAATTCACCTCGTAATCAGTTAACCCTCCGAATTTCGCGGGGGTGGATTAGGCCCATTTTGCGCAACCATAAATAATATTTATCGATGGGGATACACAATAGGAAAGGGTAATAATTTCTTATTGTCCACTATGAATGAGCGCAAATGAATAAGCATTTTACTTGAAAGTATAATATTTGTCGTATTTATTTTACGCAATCTAACTTTTGTATTTTCATTTGTATATTATTATTGTAAATACGATTCATAAACAGATGAAAGTAATTTAATGCATCATTCTACACAGTCATAACCAAAAATGTGCGGTATAGGATTAAATGTGAAGTGGAAACTAAATATATTCAGCAAACAAAATTAGTGCGCGTTGCACAAAATGTGCATTTGGTCGGCGCACATCAAAGCTAACCCTAACCCGTCACCAGGTCAGGCGGCCGGCAAACACCAGCGTCCTAACCAAACAATTGAAGAGCGCAGATGCTTGCGCCCGTTGCGCACATTTCGCCAAAACCCCACGTTTTTATGCAAAAATGGGTTGCGTTGCACCTTGCGCCACGATATCGCTGCGTCACCAACAATAGTCAATAATCTCCAAGCATATCTCGTTCTAATGCGTACCTACGTCGCTCGCCCCTTTTCAATTCACCCGGGGCGGCTTTCCGGAGCTATTGACACTTTGAAATTAGAATGTGACGCGTGGGTGCGCAACGCAACCCATTGTTGGGACGACGTATTGTGTGCGATTCTAAATCGGCAAATATTTTGGGGTTAATTATGAGTATATCGACGTCCATCAAATATTGAGAGGCGGGAACGTTCGCCACGCTACAATGGGTCCAAACCACATTTTATATACCTACTTATGTGTCTAACGCTGACCAACGGCCTAACTTACATAGCATCTAAGCAGAATTAACATCTTAAAAGAGTACGACAAAAGAAACGATACCGACCCTAAGAAGATACAGTCAGATCTTGCTTGTTAACGGAGGGGTGGAACTTGAATAATGCGTCTTCAATATGAGAATCTTAGTTTCATTGATGCTCAAAGTCGTAAAAAAAACAATTGTACTGTCGCAATGTAAACGTCAAGCTGAAACTTATCTATCAATAAAGAACACGATTGGATTGTGAAATAACGAATGTGGACGCTGGTCACTCTAACCTTGGCAAGTTATTTGTCGTATATCATTGATTTTGTAGAGTATTATTGAATGCCATGATATTTAATATCGCGGAGAAAACTTATACGTGTACCAAATCATCAGTTAACCATGATGTTTGCTCTCCCGATCTTAATTCAATCCTCATGATTTACGGTTCAAAACTTGCTGGTTTATTGATCGTGATTGTAATTAAGTACCCACTGTGTATTTAAATATCCACAGTAACGTTTGTAATGCGTAATACACTACCGGCTTCGGTTCACAATCACATTCATATGCAAAGAGTATCGCGAATTCTAAGTCTTCATTCGGCTGGATTACGGTCTAACGCTGGCCAAAGTCCGCACAAAGCGGATGGACAGCGGTCACTCCATAAAGATGGCCCGATTAAGGAAGGGTCCACACCTTTGTTCCTTATTGTGATATTTTACTAATGGGACCGCATTCCTGGCCGACCGGTAGACCTGATCTGGGACCCTCGCAGCGGTCATTATTTATAGTTAATTTATTATTATTTTGATACGGGATGAAAGGGTTGGCACAATAGCGAATTCCGTATTCCTATCCGTTGGTCAGTCGGCGTCCGCGTCTGGGGTGCCAAGCAGCTTTGTTTAATTCGCCAGCTTGGGAATATGAATATGGAAACATTTTTTTTTATTAATGTTGCTAAGAACGTTACGCAAATGTTACACCCTGTGTTGCCTTTTAAAACATTTATTTTAATTTACAATTTATGATATTATTAGATGATTCCAGTTTCAAAAAATATAATCAAGAAAGGCCTTATAATAACATTATTTTTTCAAACAATACCCAAAAGTATTAAACGACAAATGTAATACACGTATGGTATAAAATCACACAACAGTAGGTAATACAAAATAGTATCCCTTAAACTAGTATTTGATGGTGTCTTTGTTCGAAGTGTAACACTAGACTCGGTTTAACTGGCGAGTGGCGGGTCCCTGCGACCCGCCCGGCTTCCCGGTTCCAGCCTTTGTCGGCGCTGAAGGGTTCACAATACACACAATGGGGTGTGGACAGCGCATTATAGCCACCGGTCAAATGGTCACTCGAATACCAGTCATAGTTTCAAAGGATGAGGAAATGTATGAATAAACAGCTTTCTTTCCCGCCGCCTAGTTGTATGGACGATGTTGATTATATTATTTAAATGCATCCAACAACCGTTATTCGTCAAAGTTTTTTATTATGGGGGCCGGACATGAGAAAGTTTGTGTCCAGCGCAAACATTTCTTTAGTGGTCATGTAAATTGTTAATACGGTAGGTTACACAATTTCAAAATTAGAATTTTTAAAAGCAAGCACTTGACACAATTACTTAAAGCATTAAATATGCACATCTGCATCATAGATGAGGTCAAAATTTTACATTAGAATGCAAAAAAAGCAACCCCTCCGCGGTATTCACGACCCGAAGACAGATGAATCTGCATAGTCATAAATTAATGCGAGAACAGTGCGTTTTTGCATAACAAAGTTGACCAGTGCATTCCCACGATGGGAACAGGTTGATGCAAGTGCATTAGAAGATTCGCCGTTTCTAACGGTGTTTCTCAGCGGGTCGCGGTGACCAGATTAGCGGCGTTTGCAGGGTTGCACACGCATTGTGCCCGAGTGACCGTTGCCGGACAATGGGTTGCAATGATGCACTTTTTATGATCGCAACGGTTAAGCCCCGGATTAATTAATGAGATGCTTGCAAACGCTAGCGACCAGATGTTTTTATAATGTAAATTTGTATACAAAGTGTTACTAACATATATTAACTATTTAATTATTATGTATTATTAAACAGGAGACGGTTATTTGCAAAGTATAGATATTATCAATATCTGAAATGGTGTTGGCATTTTGAAGTGTAATATAATTTATTGATAGGATCATTTCTATTATTGGAGACGCCTTCAACTTTCTTTTTGCCTATTTTCTTGCAAGTGATAGTCATACATATTAAGCTCAAGGTGGAAACATAAAATGAAATATGTTTTTCTTGGGCAGGTATACATCATCGTCCAAATATAATAAGCTGGAACATTGTTATCGTATGACAATATCACAGATGTTTGTTTTACATGTGATTGTGTTGCGGTGCATTAAATCAATAAATGTTTTCTTTCTTTCTTTCTTTCTAGATGTAACGAAATGTTTTGAGGACTTTTTAAATTTAATTTTGAAAAATGGCTTACAATATGCTCATCTGAGTTGGAAGTATTGTTAGGTCTAATTAAGCCAACATCTTTTACTTTTCTCTACAAATAACGTAATGGAGTGACTTGCTTTTATTATTTATTTTAATATTATATTCTGCAATAAGGACGGGCTGTACAGCATTAAGCAAGACGCTTCGATGTATAATAACCGCCTTCGCTTTAATCAGTCGACTGGTTGTTTCCTTGAAGGTTATATAACGAACAACCGATAAAATGTACGTTGAAAATCAGTAATTACCAACATCAAATATTGTGGAATTATTTCTGAAAATTAATCACAAGTCAATAAAATTTAAAATGATCCATATTGTAATCATATTATTGACATCAAGTAAATTATACAATTAAAAAATACACTTATAAAATTATGCGTTCAGAAAAATATAACATGGTATTGTAATTGTGTTCGTATGTAATGCATTAAATCGTAAAAGATGACAGATAATACATTAATGCCATATTCACTTGGACATATCAAGGGTTTGTGTAATGTTTTTCTAAATAGTTTATTTAGTTAGTTAGTTTATTTCCACGATCTCGATAAAATCAATTTACAGTTCACCATGTAACAAACTCATCCAAAAGATGCTTATTCAGCATTTTTAAAACCGTCTTAAACCGTCTTACAAACTCTATAAGTTAACTTATAACATAATATAGTAAAACTCTCGCGTAACCCTCGCTCGTTCGTATGAACTATGTTATGTTGCAGGCTCGCTGCA
>PQWD01004141.1:202090-218940 GCA_019425675.1 Leucinodes orbonalis
AACGGATAAACATACTTATATTTTTTTTGTATAAATTTACGTATTATATATAGAAAACACCCAGAGCAATACAAACAGACATGTTCATTCACAAATATTTGTACTGCCCGAGGATCGAACCCGGAACCTATACTGTAAGAGCCGACGTCTCAACGAATAACACCATATGGGTCGTCAGTTTAAGCAATTTATAATTGGCTGAGTGTTTTTATTGGGTTTTTTAAAGTGTTGTAAAGCTGTTGGTCTTTATAATTATTAAGGCGGAAACAATGTACGTATTTAACGTCATTATCCTAGAGAGCTGACCTAGTTACCGTTTTAACTATCTATGTCAAATGTACATAGAAATCGTAAGTAATAAAGGTTTCTCAGAAAAACGCTAGACATGATTAGTTTCCCATTAGCTCAATCCCGACTGTAGCTCACTAAGATAAAACTGAAATTATTTTTCTCAGAAATCATGATAAGGTTGTTTTATTTTGTCGGATTCCCAGACAGAGCCGCGATTCTACTAATTCATTTGATATTACATTTTTAAAATCCAACTGATAAATTGGTATTCCGGTACCACTTTAATGTTAATGGTTTAAATGTAATAGTTCTGTTTTATGGTGAAAATTCTACCATAAAACAGAACGAATGAGGGTAAATTTTTACTATTATGTTATGACACATAAACTTATTAGCGCATTTTAAAATTAGCGGAATCGGAGACCTGGTTTTATTCTTAATTATATGAAAGAACCTTGGACATTGCCAAACTGTTGATGTGGGTAAATGGTGAGTTGTGCGGGTGAGGGGATCGTGAACATTGCTATAATGCGGGACTATTGTTGCTTTTAGAGTAGTGATGTCAGACCATACGACCCATTTGGGTTACGAGTTCGATTACTGAGCAATACAAACATCTGTGGAACGTGTCTGTTTGTATTGGTCTGTGTGTTTTTATAGTATGTATTTACAAAAAAATATATTGGAATAATAATAAGCTCTTTCTCAAGCGTGGGTTCCAATGTTAAGTTGGGAATTCAAAGATTCTGATGACGAACGCAGCCGTCTTTACCTAGAAGTTCCTTTACCATACAAAACAGTATTTCAGTATGTTTAACCCATAATACAGATGCTTAGTTATGTGCTAGATGAAGCTGTGTCAATGTCGGTGAATATATATTTATTTTATAATATAGTATGTCAGAGTATGGACTATTGGTAGCGGGCATCGTGACCGCCGCTGTCAGCGGATGTCTTTCCGCATCCGCTAACTTCTACTGACTTCACTGTGTGCATAAACGTGTACAATGACTAGCGCACAAAGGTATTTTCTAGAACAGCGTGTTTCATCCTAGACATCGTCGATGTTTAATAACAGACATAGTCAAAAACCTAATTTACAAATATACATACTAGCATTGCCTCGCGATGTTACCCGCGGTCTAAGATATTTTACAATAAAATAAATTCAAAAATGTAATATTATACAATAATATATATTTTTTATTTTAACCGTAGCCTGAGTAACAGGGTGTCAGCAGTTCCATACCAAATTTTCTTAATATCGCTTCCGCCGATAGACGTATTGTAACAAACAAACACACTCACAAATTTTCGCCTAAAATATAGTGTAATATATAAAAACTGTAAACGGAAAAAGAGTTGAACCGTTGCATCAGAAGCTGTGTTTTCAATGTGATAACTCGCCGAACAGCAAACAGTGTGATACCGTCAATGTGACATTCGCATAAACGAAATGGAAATTAATATTATCGCGGCGTGTGTTGAGGCGCGGTGCATCGCGATAGCGGCGCGGGCGCAGCGAGGTGAGCGCCCACTTTCAAGGGCACTGCAGCTATAGTACGGTGCGCGAAAGATGGCCACTGCGTTGTAGTCATTTTTTTAGCTCCTTCGAAAGTGCAGTGGCGGTGGAATTTCTGTATTTTGTTTACGCTGATGACATTTTTCAATATTTTATTATTGAATGATGAATATTCACTGACATTCAGACAGCGCCAACTAGTCCCATATTTAAGCGAGGAGCTTGTATTACGGACACTAAACAACTGATAAGCATACTTATACGTAAAATTTGTTTTGTAAATATATACATATTATACATAGAAACACCGAATCTATTGTTTAGCTATCAGTCTACATCTCTTTTTTTAAATTATAAAGTGTACAAAACGGTCAGGACGCTCACCTGATGGTAAGTGTAGACCAACAACTGATAACAGTTATTATACTCCATCAATGCCGCGTCACCCGAGACAACAGATGTAAGGTAACAGATACTCGGTAATTTTACTAGCTCCACTACCCTCATCCCGAAACACAACTGCAAAACACTACTATTCCACGGGCCGATATCTGGCACTGCGGTGGTACCTACCTAGACGACTGAATACCAAGTCAACCATCTGGTAATTCTTTCGCAGAAGACCATTTGTGGTCATCTTTCGTGAACCGTACTATACCTAGCGCTCGTCTTGTATTTATAGTCGCCGACTATGTTCGCTGCGCACGCGCCGGGGGGACCGCCTCGTTATTATTGACATTCGCGAACCACCAAAACGGAGTCCAACTTACATCACACGCATGACACACCTTTCCTGTGCGCGGCGCCTTTGATCTAATAAGTAGTTGCATTTTACGGCCTCCTTCCTGGCTGTTCCAGTAAACAACCACTGGGTAAATGGGTAACCTGAAAAACGGTGATAAAATAGTATCAAAGCGCAGACGCGGTTTCTCATCGGATCATTCCGTTCGCAATAGCGCGATAAAAACAAACCTACTTTCCATGGATGCTTTTTAACCTGTGTTAGTGTGTCGTCGCATGTAACGTGACGCAACGCGTTGTGGTTCACTTTATCATACACAACTCGTAATTGAATTACCTACATTAATAGAGGCACACATCATCGGGCTTCGACGCCTACACTGCATTAGCAAATCGATTTCTCAATTATTGTTTTACACGCTTCCTCTTAACAACTTTTGCAATCTCAGTCTTGATATTTGCGAGCTTCATTTGAAACTAATTCTACACGATAGCCAATGTGATTATCTGGGTTGTGGTTGCAGGGCTCAAAGTATTAAACATACTCAATGTATTGTCATACAGCAAGAATTGCCAACCATTAAAACTGGACGTAAGGTGTTGTGCAAAGTTTTTATGATGATAATGATAACTGTTGTTCTGTTGCTTTACTTTTTTAATGCTTTATCCTGACGGATAAATCCAACAGAAACAATTGAATTCTTATGGTATCTAGCAATAAAAAGGCGTTTAACCTTAAAAATACTGCACTCTTAAATTTCGGACGCATAATTTTTGTACTTGGTTATCAGTCGTATCAATTCAATTAACTATAAATTTCATACCAATCTCGTGTTTCCAGCAATGACACATTATAGGCTAATAATGATATATTGTTTCAAACAAATCCACCCTATGTACGAAACTTATACCCTACTTAAATTGGCAATGTTATAAACATTCGCACAAAGCGGTGAGCGAAGTGCATGTCCCAAGTATAAGTCGGCCGTATAAGGAAGTCGCGTCCCGCCATCTGTCCCTGCGCTTGCGCAACCGCGACCCACTTGCGGCGCGGCCGCTGCCAAACGCCTCTACTCCTACAATTACATATTTCGGTGTCGCAACGCGGTCGCATCCGAGTTGAACGGCCGGCGACCTTGAGTGTTGCGCACGCGCAGCCGAAAGCGAAAGGCACACCATGCTAGATCATCGCACACTCATGTGGCCTAGTAACATGGCGGACTGTTTCAATGATATATTGTGTTGATAGTTGTCAGGGTAGAGACAAGCTTTCTTATATAGCATGGCTATAGTTTGGTACCAAACCACATGGGCCATGGGGATTGGTGGGCATTAAAGACCACCATCTTAGGATAGTTGGTGGGACCAACATCTTTACGTCCTGTCCGAAGAAAGGAGTGACTCGAGATCAGTTGATAGCGCGATTTTTGCTGTACTTGTCAACCCTACGCGATAACCGCTACACCACAAGGATGACAGTAAACTCTAAACACGCGCTAATCGGCATAGTGAATGAATTGAGTGGTAAACAGGAAGAGTGAATTCATGGGGATTTCTGGTGTAGCAAAGCCATTGAGTCCCGCGGTCTGCGTACGTGACAGGCGCACCGTAACGCGACGGATTTTCAGCAAAACCGCAACCGATCGTACGCACCACTGATTCACTTCACGTGTGGCTTGCGTCACGCTGCGCCCGCGCCGCTCAAGCACACAGACACAAGCCGTAGTCGAAGCTTCCGAAATAAACATGTTTTTCTAACGTTTCATTGCTTCTAGCGCGAATTCGTAGAATCAAGAAGTTATACACAATATTAAATATCGCGCCTTAACATTCAATTTAGCGATATATAAAAAAATGATTGATATTATGTTACATAAAGTAGCCGTCTATTTGAAGCGTCTGCGGCAGGGGCGTGAAGGGCGATCCTTTTGCCGCTCCGCCGCCGCCGATAATTTTAAAACGGTAACCACCGGTGCGTATGTAGGCCGGCTGGACTCCCCTCCCGAGGTTTCCGCGTAAATGGAGCGCGATCACGTACAATTGGGTCGCGATTCTGGCCCGAGTATTTCGGAAGCGGGTGTTGCGAAACTCTAGTACGTGACATGGATACCACCCCCGAAATAGCTACCGGGAAATGTACCCGACGCTTGCAGGCATAGTTCACTAGGCTTAGGTTTTGTTTGTAAATGCAGTCTGGCCTGATAACCAGGTCGGCAGAAGAGTCTATCCTTGCGCGTATCCGGGTCAGTGTTAGGCCGCATAGCTGCATCGGTGCAGTCGACGCCCGATATAAAATAGTTTCGCAACGTCTTTACGCGCTACCCGCGCGTCGTGCCAAACCGACAGATTCCAAAGAATGGAGACTAAACAACAACGCTCACAGATGGCCCACTATGAACCAATAAGTAACTTCTTGACTACAAAAACAACTAAAGCCTAAAAGGCATTGTTATTTTAGAATGGCCGAAGGTTGAATTTTCAAAGACAAACTCAAGAATAGCTTGAGAATAATGTTGGATGCTATAAAACGGGCAATTTACCACAATAAATGTCACTTAATTCAATCCGGTTACTGGTCTCAGCTCACAAGTTCGCTATACAGAGTACAACAGATTAGGTGCTTCTGTATTTTCTTGTTTTGTGGAATGGTGGTTGCAAAATACACTTTAATATAACGCCGGTTCAATGCTGCGGGCCGTGGGAATATGGGACGCGTTAATTTTAGTTGCCGGACGTTTTGAGAAATAACCGAGCTGCGTTTGTTTGGTAACCTTAATTAATGCCATTAGGGTATCGATTACGTTAGGTCGCCATGTCCACCATCGATGGATAAAAGTCACCGTTAAAAAATAACAGCAGTGATATCAGCTACGTTCTAACTCCATTAGAGTGAAATTTTATCATATTTCACTTCGATATTTTTAGCTGGTACCAGCTCCAACCAATCGATCGTAGGTTACGTAAAAACTAGTAAATCATAGACCGCCCGTTACGTGAGTGGACGCCATCGGTGACAATTTGATAGATAATTGGGCAAAAAGTCGTTCCGGCCTGATTGCGGAGTCAGGGTCAGTTGGGCAACTGGTGGAAACCGAAAGCCTTGACCGCATGAACGGCCGTCAACCCTGCCACTAACGCCTGCTTACTTTAACACTACTTTTAAATCAACAATTCTATGTACATTTGACCCATTCATCCCAATTACTAGTAAATGATGTTATAAAAATATTAGGGGAAAATCTCCTCGCAAACGAGAGCTTAGTTTCTAGAGCGTTCTGTTACCTTCAGCCCTGTGATGACGTCAACCCTAGTCGCTGACGGCGAGGACACGACATGTTAGTTCACCAGTTAGATAATGAAAATAACACTACAGTTTTATAAACTGGGTATGGAGAATAGTTATGGGATATTGATTTGATTTTGAGACGTACATGTAGAAAATGTACGTCTCCCAAATCACTTGGACATTTTACTACATTAAAAAAAAACATAGGTTGTATTCAAATAAGTCGTATAAGTAAGTAAATATGCTACTGATGATTTACCGATTAACGAATATATAACCTTAAAATTATCATTTATTCAGATTTTGTAATACGTCTAATCTAATCGGCTATAAATAACGTGCGGTAATTAAACAAGTGTGTGTATTAAATACTCGTGAGTATTAGGGCCGGATATAAAACAGCAGGAAACCGCTCCGAGATGAGCGGAAGACGCAAATACCGCGGATCACGCAACGCTCAGCCCTTGCTGCCAACCGTAAAAAAATAACCAGAAACATTCCATACAGATTATAATTGTATTTTGACGTTTGCACAGATCAAGCAAATAATTGAAAGTGACAGTTTTTTTTTATAAATCATAAATATAATGTAGGCAAAATTACTTTTGTTTTAGTTATCCATCAATAGTTTATCATAGTTTTAACGAGTGGCAATACCAAATTCTTATATCACAAAAATAATTTATCTCAATAACATGTAGACATAGCCAGCCATAATATCCGTAAGTAGGCTAAATAAAAGGCTTTTGGAATTTAATAATATTTGTTTTGGTGAAACGACCGTTTTTAACCTACATGACAAAAAGGGTAATGAGTACATTCGGATGATGATACAGTGATCGTCACCAGGCCGCACGTGTCAGCCAGCAACGTGGTGGAGTCGGCAGAGCACCGGCCAACAACCTCGGGTCACATTCGTAACTGTTGCAACTTTGAAATCCCTGTATAATTATCTTAGCTAATGAACGTGATCAAATATTTACGTTACATGTTCTCTTTAAAAGTCGAACAATTGAGAATAAAATATGAGTATGTGAAGCAAACATAATGACATTACCTAGTGGTAGTGAATTATGGACAACTGATAATATAAAACATTATGTAGTATATCAGGCGAAAGTGCATTTTAAGTGCAATTGTTTGGTACGTGATAAAATAAAAGCACATAATCCTATGTATATAATTGTATATGCTTTGTCCTGGATCGAAATATATCCAACATTTAATTTAACTTATAAGTAACAGTTATAACTTATAACACAAAACATTAAATACAGCCTATGAGTCGTGTACAAAATTTAATAATAACTTGAGAGAATTAGTTTAATTGAACTTTATACCAGGTCTCTATCTTTTTAAATATGAACGTAACCATTAAAAATATTAAAATTAATTGCGAAAGTCACAGAATAAGCACAGTCATAGTCGTTTCATTATAGTTAACGACAAAAGACGTCAATAAAATGTAAACGATCAATTTGATGACATCATTTCAAATTATTCGCCATGTGTAGTTTGCCTTTTACTAAGTTATGTATATAGTGCTCATTTGTTGTCATTTACAAAAGTTTTCCCAGTACCTAAATGACTATCTATAGCAAATTTCGTTTAAGTGATAACATCGATATTGGAATCCGAAGCAATTAACACCAATTTCCTGGATGAAAGAGTTCTTGTAAACGTTTAAAAGTATCTAGATTATTGTCAAGAAGGTATCTTCATGAAATACTCGTTCAAACATGTCAGCATAAACAGCCCGAAGGAAAGCACCTGTCCATATTACCAGTACAAGATATCCACGTATATAACTATGGAACAATTTCTAGGGATGAGTCCTTTCCTATTATAGAGCAAGAATAGCTTAAATTAAATATTCACTGACATTCACACAGCGCCATCTAGCTTGAAACCTGTAATAGGGGTACTAAACAACGTATAAATATACTCATATACATTTTTTTTGTAAATACATTCATATTATACGTAGAAAACATCCAGACCAATGTAATACAAACAGCCATGTTCATGCACACAAATGTTTGTACTGCCCGGGAATCGAACCCTAGGTCTAGTAGCCGATATCTCCACCATTACACCAAATGGGTCGTCAAATTAAACACACACACTTTAAAAAAGATCTAAGTGTGTACGTAATGTAACTGATAATTACAATTTATCAATATTGCATTGCAAAATTGATGATTGGCGACTGAGTCATTCCCGGAAAGGGCGATACTGGCTCACATAACAACAAAACATATGTATGTCTGCATTGACATTACACAATATACCTCCATTGTATATGTCAGCGCAGTGTGCACACATTTATAACTGTTTGCACTCCACACACACTTTGATAATGAGTTTTGTAACATATACGATTAAGAGACACAATATTTACAGCTGTAGTGGGACAGTGTTTATTTATAGAATTTTCTGGAGTAAGCATGTTGTTTTAGCGAACGAGTTTTTCGCCAGTTATTTGTTCTAATTTGTTTGATATAGTTTTCTGTTAGGAGCGTAAATTACGGCTATAAACAGGAAACGAATGCAATCGCGGAACATATTTAAAATTTGAAGAAAAACACAATGTTTATACAATACTAAAACACGTTCAAGAATCCCAATAACGACTACAAAGCAACTGATTGATCCAAAATGGCGGGCGCTGCAGGAAAGTGTAGGAATTCGCGGGGCGCATTAGAGGGCGCGGGGCGTGTGACCTTCGCGCGTTGATGCAATGTCGCCGTGTCATTGACCACTGCGCGCGGCAAACACTTGCATCTCCCCCCCCCCCGCCGCCACACCCGTCTATCCCCCACCCCCACTCCCTGCACAAAGTTTCGCCGGTCTGGGCCTCAATTCTACTAAACTTAACATGACGAATTTACGACATTCTTTATTCCATCTGTAAAGGTATTCCGGTACAACTTCAGTGTTAATGGTTTAAAATGCTAATTATGTTGTAAAATGAATTGTCTAATGGTGTTAATGATTACAATCCTACCATAAAATAGAACGAATGAGTGTAAAATTGTATTATTGAGATACAATTAAGATCCTATTAGCGCATTTTATAATTAGCGGAATTGGAGCCCTGATTATACCGCCACACAAAAATAGTAGAAGCGCTTTGAGGTTTAATAAAGGATGTTGCTCGGGGGAACTTCTATGTAATATGAAGTTAGCGTTATACAACGTTGAAATAATAATGTTCACAAAGTTTAGGTAGTGTTGGCTGCAAATCACTGTCATGAACATGCGAAACGGGCGCAGCTTATAAATACACTGTATCTACGAATACTAAGCGAAGTCCTATTTGATAATTTTCAATGTAACCAATGTTCTAAAAATGTTCATTTTTATTTACTGTACACGTATAAAATGGGAACTACCAGGAACCTGTAGTTTGTTAAGTTTTAAAATTGCAATAATAGTACTTACATGATATCTTAATTGAATTCAGAGAAAAATAAGATATTGAGATAACAACGAATAGGATGCATTGCCAACAAGATAAACCATAAACAACAAACGAACAAAACGTGGTTGCGATCAACAAAACCAAATAGAAATAACATCCAAGATCATAGTGTCTGTATTTTATTTTTATGCAAATCAGCCGCTTATTCAGCGCTTACAACACGCGCGGCACATCCTTAGAGATCACATTTCATCAATGTCATCCTGGGACGTTGACACTATGAATAACACGATACAATGTCGACTCTCGATTAGGTCGAAATGATATTCACATATAATGCTAGCAAATAAAAAAAACATGCTCAATTATCCGCCAATATTAAGCGCAAATTATAAGCGGTGTTATCATTTTCTGGATTCAAAGCATAGATACAGTGAAAAGACAAGAATGTCTGTTAATATTTCTTCAGTGCACGTTTACGTAAGCGGGGTGCTCGAACTCTGCCGGTATCACCTTCGACGCGTCCCAAACTACAGGTTGAGGTCACACAATAATAGTTATCAATAATATCGACAAACAATACGGATGACTTTCAACGCGACAACGAGAAAGCCAATGTCAAAAGTACTTTCGAGTCACTAGTTTGTCGTGTGACAACACGCTGCAGTTCCTACTAGGTGATTGCATTGCCATGATGTTATATAACAATGCTTATTGTCTACACGGCTGATTAGTTAAGTTTGACTAAACTTTGCTGCAACCATATACATATTTAAAATTAAATAAATATCCACTGACATTCACACAACCCCATCTAGCCCCAAGTTAAGCGTGAAGCTTGTTCGATGGATACTGAACAACCAAACCCGGAATTCTGGGTATTGGCCGACATCTCAACCATTACACCAAATGGGTCGTCAATAAGCATATTATAATAATATTATATTGCACATAGCAACTGACCGACTTCCATGGTCGGTCGCAACCTGCCTGACCTTACACAAGCTGCGCCGGCGCATCCCTAAACAAACGAAGATAGATACGAAGTGCATCCGGCACATACCGATAACCTTATCGTGGGCTATCGCGCCGAAATGTGCGCCAACTCCTCTGGGAAGCCACTCGACACCTCTACACATATGCTCATATATTTCGTATAATAATCCGGGCTAGATAACTCAAAAAAGTAATAACAATCTGAATGTTTAGTATTTTACTTTTACGTAATATTAACAAACGTTGCAGATGTTGAATTTATTAGTTTTTGACATAAATTCGGATACCTTAGCCAGTCGACGTGTACAGAATAACAATATTTGTCTTCACGGGTACACGTGTAAGTAGATACCAAGTAAATGCGAGCAGACTGCGCGTAGGATACAAAAATGAATTAGATAACAGTCCACTTCCCATTTAGATAATGAATGACGCCCGGTGCCCCGAAATATAACTGCCGAACTGCGAAATTAGCAAGTTGATTGCATGATACAAGTAACTGTGTTAGATTATGTAATAGGTAAATAGAAAACTAAAAACAAACAGAATATTTTCTAAACATATAAATTATAATTTATTAAAAATGTTTTAAAAAACTCTTCGTATTAATGGTACGAGTATGCATACCATTAATCTTATACCAATGTTTAGTTGAGATATGTGAAATAGCACTCAAATTTTTTGTAAAAAAAAATGGCTGTATTTATGGAAAGTGCAGTTATGTCAATGTAAATTAAAACAAAACACATATGTATTGTGATGTTGTATTTACAATATGAGATCATTAATACAATTTCAAAAGACTCCTTCATATACATGATAACTGAGAAACATGCGTTAGCCGCTTATACGCTAATATTGCATCAAGAGACTTATCATATGGCATTTTGGCAATTGAGAGCGCCAGTGACTCTACATCAAGTGATACAATGTGCAAGATGTTGTTGACACTGAAATATATCACTCCAGTTGTCTCATCTCATATAAATCTTTTGCTTTATTTGTAGAGACGTAATCGTTACAAATGAAGTGCAAGACATGACATCAGGGTATGAACGCTTATGCAAAAGTAGTGTTATCTTATTGTAACATTTAAAATTTGCGTTTGGTTTATATATTTGTTTATAGTTTTTTATACACATAATGTTAATAATTCATTTCTCTAAAAAGACAACGAAAGCCAATCTACAGAGTTCTCTGGATATGCTTTATCATTTTCGCAAAAAAAAAAAAAAACAAATGTCAAACATCCCATAAAATTTGCCTTTAAAGTGTATTTCAGTCTTACACATTATGTACATATTAAAACTCAGAAGATTACGATACAGTTAAGTATCAGTATTGTAATTCACCATAAATAAACAGCGTGAAGCGATAAGTTACGAAACTTGGCCGATTCATTCGATTAAAATGCAGTACGTATAGAATATTCACAGAACACCTACAGTTATACTCAGTTTTTTTGAGTTTTATTGATTTGTAGAAATAAAAGCTTTTTAGTTAACATACTAAAATTTCCAGTGGTGCCATCTGTTGGTGTAAGTGTGCACTGTACAGTGAATCGCATGCGCCTGCGCAGCGCTGACCTAACTTAACGCGCCGTCTGTTGGTCGCTTGCAATGCAATGCCATGTTTTCTGTGATACTTGAGTTATTCAAGTAATTGTATGTAAAATATAAACGCTTCCATTTATTATTCCATTCAAAGGAAACAACTGTCTTATACTCAGAGACAACTGAATAAATTTGAGCATTACAAAGAGAATCCTTATTCGTAAACGATATAATAGCGAATGCATGTAGTAATTGGTAGACAATCAAAATGCGTTTGGTATTATGACTTATTATTGAATAACAAGCTTGCATAATCACGTGGTTTTGAGATATACGGTTTATCTGGTCCGCGGAGCCGGCGGCTGCAAAGGCACCTTGATTGCAACAAAAAGTTATATCAATACCCACCTTCACTGCCCCACGCGCCCCAACGGGAGTTATTACAAAGATAACACTCTAAATTGCCTATTGACAATACCAATTGTTATTGGTCCCGTCTTTAATGTAATCTTAGCTACCTACTTGCTTCGATTACCCTTTGACATATGCAAGTGGTGCGGATACATATTTTTATACATTGCTCAGTGTTTGAGATAAAAATAATAATGCAGGCATGCTAATTTCATTTTTAAAAGACACCATTTAATGAATTGTTTATCGTAACATTGATAAATGCAATCGTCTCATGTGCACTTATCTAAACGCTAAAAGTATATTGTATAATTATGTTACCATAGACGTTGCGAACTGTTTCCCATATGTGAACCTTTAAATATGCCTTTGCTAAATGCTACTGTTTCCCACAAAGGGTCTTGACAATAACATGCAGTTAACAAATATCTACGGCGAAATAGTCAGAGCGTGAAGCGAATGCGAAAATTATGTTAGGCGGCCGGGAGCGAGGGATGCGTGTGCGTGTGTGCGGGTATGTGTGTGTGTGCGTGAAGGTCAACCGGCTGCATCATTTCCTGGTCATTGGCTGCCCGCGCACTGCTGCACTCGCAATCTTAGAACACACGCCGCTTTCCGGTTGCACAGGAAAACGCTAGATGTCGCAGTCGTGCGCCCATGCCGCGAATAGAAATTAACATACAATATTTTTCACAATAAACGCATACTTTAATACCTACAGCGTCGGTGAACCAACAAATTTCCATATTAGTTGCTTGGAGGAAATGCTTTGCGTATCTTATCACAGTAATACTTTTATCGTTGGCGAAAAGAGCCGAAACATTTTCGCAAAATGATAAACTTGATAATTCATCATAGGTGTTAAATGCGCGTTATCATTGACGTCAGCGCTTCCTTGTTGGTACAAAACAATGGCTTGGTAGCGGCTGTGGCCCGGCTTTCAGCATGAGGTTTGTGGGGTAACCCATTTACCGCGGCGCGGGATGCGCGAGCGCAACCGGTTCCTTCCCTCCCCACGCTCCCCACTTAAACGCTGTTCGCATACTTGCATCCGGGAATAAAACACGCCGTCCTCACTTGCAAAAGCCACCTCCGCTGCCTAACAATACAGTCCTCTTTGGAACGCGTGAGGGTTGCATTTTTTGCAGCGGCTACTAACTAGCCGAAGATGACATTCTAAGGCAACGAACGGGCGTATGTGCGGTGTAACCTTGATCTTGGTGGAGCCAGTAGGATGCGTCCAGTGCTATAAATAGAGGCGGCCGGTACGAAATGCGCGTTTTTATCGTGTCCCGAGCTGAGCTTCCCAGGCTTGAGGGATTTTACGAGCGATGCATCCGTGAAACGGTTCATTAAATTGTAAATAGCAGGTACATAGGCATCGCGAATGCAACCCGTTATCGCAATGAATTATGGATCGAGATACATATCTAACTGATTGTGTGCACTATATCTTACGGAGAACTCTTTAGTCCTGGCCAGGAATTATGGGCCGTTAAAATCGAAGCGCCCGCACTGCTGCATGATAATTGTTACTTATTTATATTTCCATTCGTGTGATAGGCTACCAGGGTGGAGACGGTGTTATTAATTTGCATTTTATACAGGGATATATTTCTTTTATTCAACCAGCATCATGTTTTAATTTGTAGACTCGAATTTTCTATCAACAACCAATTAAGATACCGTTTTATCTACTCGACTATATTTTGCATGCCAATAAAAACTTAACGAGGTGTTCATTTCAAATATATAAAACACTACTCCATATAAAGCGAAGACAATGCATCACGTAACCCTTAATCGGTACTCGAACCCCGAACATCAACAAGTTAGGAGCGTGCCTCCGCCGGACCTACACGTGGCTGGGTCAACGACCCGCGATAACGTGCAAAAATACAAGCTTTGATAATATTAGAAAGAAAATGGCGACCGCTGTTTATCGGATGCGAACGTGTTGAAAAATAGATTAGTGCGTGTGGCCTGCTATCGGGTAACGTAACAGCATCCTATGACTATTTTTTAGCGTATTTTATTGAATCTGGTTACTGCTGACGCCGACTGCAATTTAGTTTATCTCACCCGTTCTACATGTTTAGCGTCTGAGACTTATTACTCAAACATTTGTTACACAAAAGGCATAAAATATTATTTTGCAATACGCGTGATAACGTACATATGTGTAACATTCTGATAACTTTATATTAATCTCACTACCAAATGTGTTATTGCGACAATTGTCACATATTTGGGAATAACAGTGGTAGGATCCTAACGTTTGTACAAGTGCAAATTGACCGCGTCCTCGCATTCGGGTTTGACGTCAATGATAGTGAACGTGGGTATACTTTTAGTATTATTTGCTCAAACTGAACGAATGCTCACTAATGTTATACATGGAACCTTATTATTATGTTTAAAATATCTAGTGAACGAACCTTGAAAATCAAGAATTTGGAGTATAAAAATATTGTTTTCTCTATACATCGGATGCTCTGCAAATTATATTTACACTTGGAAACAATCAAAGTGTTTGTCAAGTTAATCTATTGAGATTTATTGCGGGCCGTGCAAAGGTGCATTAAAAACTTCATTTTTCACACAGAAACAACATGAATTGTTGATTGCTCGTATTTATGAGGTGGTTCCTTATCAATAAAAATATAATGTATTACATTTGAATGAGAAATAACAGACGGTTCGTAAAATTGTAAAGCTAGTGCCATATGTCGGAGAGGAAAACCAGTGACGGTGACAGGGCACCGGCAGCGGCAAGGCATTGAGGTCAAGGCGGCTACCAGCGTCGCTGACGCAATCTAGCTCGCCTTTATCTATTCCACATATTGTCTTATCAAAAAATTTGTTGTAATTAAAATTACAATTTTTTCAGTTGTTTACTTTAAATTTGTCCGCTACACGTGCCAGACTTTCATACACGAATGATTTTTGGCGGTAAAATGCGGAACTCGTAGTTCGATAAAAATAAACGGCAAAAAAATTCGCAAAGATCGTGGTGAAAGAGCGCAGATGTTTCTGTCTTGTGTGAGTAACATTGGAATTATCACTGTGCAAAATTATCAGTTTAAATGTATTGAGGAAAAAAAATTGCTAACTCTATGGAAAAAAATATATCCGCTCAATTGGCGCCAAACAAAAATTACCTGACTGACAGTGCGATAATAATGGCGGCTATTAGAAATATGGCGGCGCATCAGTTTCGCTCCGAATCATGAGGACGATAATACCTATGTGGAAACTGACAACACGGCGTTTCATCATTGTTATATACAATCTCAAATTTTGATAGCGGCTAAAAATAGATTTAATATTTACCTACCTTTAGCACAAAACAACAGTAACTATATATAACACTAAGACAATCCAAACCCTGAAAAGACTAAGATTCATGATGGGTTTCATCATTTTTCATTTTCAATTTGTATGTATAGGAATACATCACCAAAACATTGTTTACACGATATAAGAACATTCTTGCAGTGAAGACAATAGTTAGGAAAACTCAATGTATTTGGTATTTCCTGTTGAAATCAATAGTCAGACTCAATTTCGAGACTCGTGTTTCCTGGAAACGCGGTGTATGTTACATGATAATATTGTATTTACTAACAATTTCCCAACCGTATCGCAACTACTTGTACACAATTATCAAGATAAATAAACTTTTGTGTTTTACAATTTTAGGATATTTTGTAGATATCTGACTCCAATTTGAGGTAGTTTGCTTGCTGAGGTGTTTCCAATGAAAGTCACGGTGAGTGTAGAATAACAGTATAGAAGTGTATTAGAAGTATGTCAGAAATATATCAGAAGTACAATAATATTGAAGTTTTATCAGACGCGCTATTTAGTGGTCCGCGGCTGCGGAGCGGCGAGCGATGACTGATGTACTGCAGCTACACAATCTTAGGCTTAAAGAAGGTAGCTGGTCGACATTTTTCTTTATAGAATTAATAAAAAAGTAATTGGTATTTATGAAATCAAGCTTTACATAGATCATTCGATTGGTCATGGAAAACCAACGGTAGTAGTTTTAAACTATCTGTTTATATATCTTAAGAATTGTACGTAAGCATTTAAAACATTGTTAATTGCGTTTTAATTATTGTCAAATATTGTTATGATAACATGGGTCGGCGATACCAACGGCATTGTGGCGTCGCTCCCACCGCCGAAAGTATGGGACGCGTCTAGTCCCACAATTGTTTAGCCGATTAGTTTATCTACAACTGCGTACTGCGCACCCCCGTTAGCTTAACAGACACCAGACAAACCTTTGTCTTATAAAATAACGCTACGGTTTCAAAATATTACGCTTTGTAAATACACGAAATAAAAATTAAGGTTATAATTATTTTTGCGTACAAACTTGTGTAGGCAACAATCACCATCTTGCAGAAAATTGTTTTTTTTTCTTAGTATAGATAAGTGGTACCTAAGCGAAAGTGGACGCCCTCCGGCCCGATGCGCGACGACTTGCGAAAGATTGCTTGTGGAGGCTGGATAAGGAAAGCGGAGGACCGGGATATCTTAGGAGCAAAAAAGGGAGACCTATGTCCAGCAGTAGATGGCAACAGATTTTAGAGAGAGGTTCTATGATAGAATAAC